>JAKWIY010003060.1:38483383-38522712 GCA_027704805.1 Solanum corneliomulleri | reverse complement strand
GTGTCACGAACCGACACGTAGAATTAGGGGATCGGAGTGTCACGTACCGACACATATAGGGGATCGGAGTGTCACGTTCCGACATATATAGGGGATCGGAGTGTCACGTACCGACACATATAGGGGATCGAGTGTCACGAACCGACACGTAGAATTAGGGGATCGGAGTGTCACGTACCGACAAGATGATAATTATACTCAATCTAATAAACTAAATTCCCAAATGAGTATGGTATTGAGGCTTGAGCCCTCATGGATGAACTTGATGGTACTTGTTGATGATTATAGTACTTGTTGTTGCTACATGATTGAGTTTATAGTTGATTTATAATGTTACTTGATATATATTATCTTCTATTTTGAGTTGGCCGATGATATCTACTCAGTACTTGTGGTTGTACTGACCCCCTACTTTTATGTTTTCTTCTTTGTTATTTGTGGAATGCAGCAAACGTTCCGTCAACTTCAACTCAGCAGTAATTCTAGCCAGTCTTCACACTACATCGGAAATTCAGGGTGAGCTAATGCGTCTAGCTTGGACTGGATCTTCTTCTTCAAGTCTTGATGCCTTGAACTTCCGGCATGGACTAGCTTTCTTTTATTTGTTTTCTTAGATATTCTTAGTTTAGTAATTTGAGGATAGATGTTCTTGTGATGATGACTTTCCAGATTTTGGGGATAATAATAATAGTTTTGATTGTTTTTATTAATGAGTTTAAGTCTTCCGCATTATTTTGTGTTGATATAATTGAAATGTTAAGGTTTAGATTGGTTGGTTCGCTCACATAGGAGGGGGAATGTGGGTGCCAGTCGCGTCCCAATTTCGGGTCGTGACAAACTTGGTATCAGAGCATTAGGTTCGTTGGTCTTATCACACAAGAACGAGTCTAGTAGAGTCTTAAGGAACGGTAGGGGGACGCCTTTACTTTTCTTTGAGAGGCTATAAGACTTTAGGAAAATTCCATTCTCTCATTCTTTCTTTCGTGCTACTACTTGAGTCCAATTGGTATCTAGGTGATACAATTGGTATCTGACCATCTTCACTCTATTCGCAGATGGTTAGAACTAGAGCAACGACCGCACCAGCAGCAACAACGGCAAGACAAGAAACGACTGAGCCAGCCACTGGGGCTGTAGCTCGAGGAGGATCAGCGGTAAGAGGGCCGTGGAAGAGGTCGTGGGAGGACGTCCTCTAGAGGAAGAGGACGAGCCTAGCCCATCTGATACTAGGGCAGTGACTCCTCCACCGACCGAGGAGTGATAAGAGAGGGTGAGGAAGGGGAGAATGAACTGCAAAATGAGGAATTGCCACCCCAACCTACCCCAGAGATGATCAACAGGTACTTGCTTATCTTAGCGGGTTATCTGATCAGGGTCAGGCACCTCCAGTGGTTTCTGCACCAACACCTCCGGTTTCAGAGATACGACATGCGGCTACTATGGCTCCCCGCATGGATGCATCATTGGAGATAGACACATTTCCACGTCTGACTACTGGGCCTATAATGACAAATGATCAGCATGAACTTTTCAGTAAGTTCTTGAAATTGAAACCTCCAGTCTTTAAGGGTGCAGAATCAGAGGATGCCTACGATTTTCTGGTTGATTGTCATGAGCTCCTACACAAGATGGGTATAGTAGAGTGGTTTGGGGTCGAGTTCGTGAGCTATCAGTTTAAAAGGAACGCCAAAATGTGGTGGCGGTCACATGTTGAGGGTCAACCAACAGAGGCACCACCTATGACTTGGGAATCATTCTCTAGCTTGTTTATGGAGAAGTATGTCCCAAGGACTTTGAGGGATAGAAAAAGGGATGAGTTCTTGAGTCTAGAGCAAGGTAGGATGACGGTTAACGCATACGAGGCTAAATTCCGTGCATTATCCAGGTATGCCACCCAACTCTGTTTCAGTCCACAAGAACGGATTCGCCGTTTTTTGAAGGGGTTGAGGTCAGAATTGCGGATTTTGGCCTTACAGATAGCGGCTACGGCAAAATCCTTCCAAGATGTGGTAGACTTTGTGATAGAGGTGGAAAGAGTGAAGCCAGACGACTTCACCACGACATCGACATCAAAGAGGTTTCGAAAGGGAGGTGAGTTCAACGGTTCGTATACTAGAGGACAGAGTTCTGGAGGTTACTCAGTTCGACCCATTCAGTCTTCACTACAGACTGTAGTTGGGGGTCCACCTCAGAACGGTCAACACTTCCCCGAGAGACCTATGCCTGACTCTAGAGAGTGTTATGGATGTGAGAGATTGGACATATTAGGAGAATTGTCCAAAACAGAGTTACAGACCCCCATAGCTAGAGGTAGAGGTGGTCATAGTAGAGGCCGTTTTTCTGGAGGACGTGTGGTCGAGGTAATGGTGGTCACCAAAACGCAGAGGTGATGGGCAAACTGGAGCCACTACAACACAACATGGTAGGGCAATGGACAGACAAGTAATGGGGCCCATTGTTATGCTTTTCCATGGAGATCTGAAGCGGAGGCATCAGATGCTGTCATCACAGGTAACCTTTTGATTTGTGATTGCATGGATCCGTATTGTTTGATCCTGGATCCACATTTTCTTATGTATCTTCCTCATTTGCTAATGGTCTAAATTTACATTGTGAATTGCTTGACACGCCTATTCGTGTTTCTTCTACTCCGGTGGTTGAGTCTGTGATAGTTGAAAAGGTATATAGGTCTTGTTTGGTAAATTTTGTGGGGAGCAACACTTATGTAGATTTGGTTATTTTAGAAATGGTGACTTTGATGTAATTCTGGGTATGACTTGGCTTTCTCCGAATTTTGCGATTTTGGATTGTAATGCTAAAACTGTGACGTTAGCCAAGCCTGGGGCAGATCCGTTAGTGTGGGAGGGCGACTACACTTCCAATCCGGTTCGCATCGTGTCCTTTCTTCGTGCTCATAAGATGGTTAGTAAGGGTTGTTTAGCTTTCTTGGCACATCTCAGGGATGACACTACCCAAGTACCTTCAATTGAGTCGGTTTCGGTAGTCCGTGAATTTTTGGATGTGTTCCCTGCAGATCTTCCTGGTATGCCACCGGATAGTGATATCGACTTTTGTATTGATCTTGAACCGGGTACTCGCCCCATTTCTATACCCCCTTATTGAATGGCTCCTGTGGAGTTAAGAGAGTTAAAGGCACAACTTCAAGAGTTGTTGAGCAAAGGCTTCATTAGACCAAGTGCATCTCCTTGGGGTGCTCCGGTGTTATTTGTGAAGAAGAAGGATGGGAGTTTTCGGATGTGCATAGACTATAGACAACTGAACAAGGTAACTATAAGAACAAGTACCTCCATTCCCGCATTGATGACTTGTTCGATCAGTTACAAGTGCTTGTGTCTTCTCTTAAATTGACTTGAGGTCCGGTTATCACAATTGAAAATACGAGCAACGGATGTGCCAAAGACTGCTTTTCGAACTAGGTATGGGCATTATGAATTGTGGTAATGACTTTTGGTCTTACGAATGCCCCTGCTGCCTTCATGAGCTTGATGAACGGGATTTTCAAGCCATATTTGGACCTCTTTGTGATCGTGTTTATTGATGATATATTGATATACTCCAAGAGCAAGAAGGAACATGAGGAGCATTTGAGAATGGGTTAGAGTTGTTGAGGAGAAAAAAGCTTTATGCGAAATTCTCCAAGTGTGAGTTTTGGCTAGATTCAGTGTCCTTCTTGGGGCACGTGGTTTCTAAGGATGGAGTGATGGTGGATCCATCTAAGATTGAGACGGTGAAAAATTGGGTAAGACCTACTAATGTGTCAGAATAAGGAGCTTTGTGGGATTAGCTAGCTATTACCGACGATTTGTCAAGGGATTCTCTTCTATTGCTTCCCAATTGACGAACTTGACTAAGCAGAATGTTCCATTTGTATGGTCGGATGAGTGTGAGGAAAGCTTTCAGAAACTCAAGACTTTGTTGACTACTGCACCAATTCTTACCTTGCCAGTAGAGGGTAAGAACTTCATTGTTTATTGTGATGCATCCTATTCTAGGTTGGGTGCAGTGATAATGCAAGAGAAGAGTGTAATTGCTTATGCTTCGAATCAATTAAAGGTGCATGAACGTAACTATCCTACCCATGATTTGGAGTTGGCCGCGGTAGTATTTGCACTAAAGCAATGGAGACACTATTTGTATGAGGTTAAGTGTGAAGTCTACACGGACCATCGTAGCCTACAGTACGTCTTTACTCAAAAAGATTTGAACTTGAGACAGAGGAGATGGATGGAACTACTGAAGGACTACGACATCACTATCTTGTATCATCCGGGAAAAGCGAATGTTGTGGCGGATGCTTTAAGTAGAAAGGCCGGAAGCATAGGAAGTCTAGCTCATTTGCAAGTTTGTAGACGCCCATTGGCTAGAGAGGTTCAGAATCTGGCTAATGACCTTATGAGGTTAGAAATAAATGAGAAAGGAGGATTGTTAGCTTTTGTAGAGGCAAGATCTTCTTTTCTTGACAAGATCAAGGGAAAACAGTTTGATGATGAGAAACTAGGTCGAATTCGAGATAAAGTGTTGCAAGGAGAGGCTAAGGAAGCAATAATCGATGAGGAAGGTGTTTTGAGGATTAAGGGAAGGGTATGTGTACCCCGCATCGATGATTTGATCACCACTATTCTGACAGAGGCTCATAGTTCCGGATATTCTATACATCCTGGTGCAACCAAGATGTACCGTGACCTAAAAAAACACTTTTGGTGGATTAGAATGAAGCGCGACATTGTTGATTTTGTTGCCAAATGTCCAAACTGTCAACAAGTAAAGTATGAACACCAGAGGCCCGGAGGAACACTTTAGAGAATGCCCATTCCTGAATGGAAGTGGGAGAGAATCGCAATGGACTTTGTGGTTGGTCTTCCAAAGACATTGGGTAAGTTTGATTCCATTTGGGTGATTGTCGATAGGTTAACTAAGTCTGCTCACTTCATTCTGGTCAAGGTGACCTACAATGCAGAGAAGTTAGCCAAAATTTACATCTCAGAAATCGTTCGACTGCATGGAGTTACACTCTCCATTATATCAGATAGAGGTACGCAGTTTACTTCTATGTTTTGGACAACATTGCATGCGGAATTAGGCACTAGGTTGGACCTTAGTACTGCGTTTCACCCTCAGACTGATGGTCAGTCTCAGCGAACGATTCAAGTGTTGGAGGATATGCTTCGTACGTGTGTGATAGAGTTTGGTGGCCATTGGGATAGCTTCTTACCTTTGGCGGAGTTTTCATACAATAATAGCTATCACTCCAGTATTGACATGGCTCCATTTGAAGCATTGTATTGGAGGAGGTGTAGATCTCCCATTGGGTGGTTCGATGCATTTGAGGTTAGACTTTGGGGTACTGACCTCTTGAGGGATTCGTTAGATAAGGTGAAGTGCATTCAAGGAAAGCTTCTAGCGGCGCAAAGTAGGCAAAAGGAGTAATGCAGACCGAAGGGTTAGAGACTTGGAGTTCATGGAGGGGGTGAACAAGTCTTGTTGAAGGTTTCACCCATGAAAGGGGTGATGCGGTTTGGAAAAAGGGGTAAGCTAAGTCCAAGGTATATTGGACCATTTGAAGTGCTTAAGCGAATAGGGGAGGTGGCTTATGAATTAGCCTTGCCCCCAGGGCTGTCCGGAGTGCATCCGGTATTTCATGTGTCCATGTTGAAAAGATACCATGGAGATGGAAACTACATTATCCGTTGGGATTCAGTTTTGCTTTGTGAGAATTTGACTTATGAGGAGGAACCGGTTGCTATATTAGATAGAGAAGTTCGCAAGTTGAGGTCGAGAGAAATTGCGTCCATCAAAGTTCAATGGAAGAATCGACCGGTTGAAGAGGCTACTTGGGAAGGAGGAGGCAGATATGCAAGAAAAATACCCACATCTGTTTACAGATTCAGGTAATCCTTTTCGCCATTGTTTTTCTTCTTTTGATCGTTCGGGGACGAATGATGGGTAAATTGGTATCTATTGTAACGACCTGTTTAGTCGTTTTGAGCAGCAGATTTTATTTCAAGAAAAAAAAACTGGCTGAGACGATGGTCACTACGACGGACCGTCATAGGCACGATGGACCGTCGAGGGTGTCTCGTCCCAGAACACATAGAATTCTGAAATTTGGGTATTAGAATCGACTCTCTGTAATCTGTGACGGACCTGCAGGACGTGCCGTCACAGCCACGACGAGTCGTCGTGAGCTCCCGTTGCAAAACACTTCAACTCATGAGAATTTGGTACGGGAAACGAGTCTCTGACCGTCATGACGGAAGTGCAGGACGGACCGTCACAGTGTCCTTGGTGAAAAATGGAGTTCTAAGATGTTGAGACGACCTGCGTGATGGACCGTCGCAGGCACGACGGGCCGTCACAGGCACGACGGGCCGTCACAGGTTGCGCAAATCCCAGATAGAATCGGATTTCTTTACACGTTTTAAGGGACGTTTTGGACTATTCTTTCCTTAATTATAAAGTTAGAGGGTTAATATTAATAAGTCTAATTACTTGGGGGTTAAAAGAGGTAACCTTAAGTTAATTAGTGGGTTATTATTGTCATCCTTTACACTTAATTATAGGTTAATTAGGGTAAAAGAAAGAGGGTTTGAATAAAAGAAAACAGAAAGAACAAGAGAAATGGAGATTGAACGAGAGAGGAGAAACGAAGAGGAATATGAAAGCTTGAGGAATTTGCTTGTTGAATTCAATTCTTCGGTGGAGGTAGGTTATGTTTTTTACGATATTCGTAGTGAACTCTTAATAGTGAATGATATGTATTGGTGGTATTGTAAACCTGTCTATATGCTTAATTGTATGCTTGCATGAATATGATTATACGATTTTGATAAAACAAGCATGATGAAAACCATTGAATCCCAAATCTTGAAAGAAACTTTAATCTACGCTATTAATGGTGATGCCTTGGTATAGAGAAGGCTTGATGAACGGATAGAATGAGGTTAGTGGATCGGAGTGTCACGTTCCGACACATAGTATTAGTGGGACGGGTGTCACGAATCGACACGTAGAATTAGGGGATCGAAGTGTCACGTACCGACACATATGGGATCTGGAGTGTCACGTTCCGACACATATAGGGGATCAGAGTGTCACGTACCGACACATATAGGGGATCAGGTGTCACGAACCGACACGTAGAATTAGGGGATCGGAGTGTCACGTACCGACACATAGTGGTAGGGGATCGGAGTGTCACGTACCGACACAAGAGGAAGAAGGATAATGAATCTTGAAGATGATATAAATATACTCAATCTAATAAACTTAATTCCCAAATGAGTATGGTATTGAGGCTTGAGCCCTCATGGATGAACTTGATGGTACTTGTTGATGATTATAGTACTTGTTGTTGCTACATGATTGAGTTTATAGTTGATTTATATATTACTTGATATATATTATCTTCTATTTTGAGTGGCCGATGATATCTACTCAGTACTTGTGGTTGTATGACCCCCTACTTTTATGTTTTCTTCTTGTTATTTGTGGAATGCAGCAAACGTTCCGTCAACTTCAACTCAGCAGTAATTCTAGCCAGTCTTCACTACATCAGAAATTCAGGGTGAGCTAATGCGTCTAGCTTGGACTGGATCTTCTTCTTCAAGTCTTGATGCCTTGAACTTCCGGAATGGACTAGCTTTCTATTTATTTTGTTTTCTTAGATATTCTTAGTTTAGTAATTTGAGGATAGATGTTCTTGTGATGATGACTTCCAGATTTTGGGGATAATAATAATAGTTTTGAATTGTTTTTATTAATGAGTTAAGTCTTCCGCATTATTTTCTGTTGATATAAATTGAAATGTTAAGGTTTAGATTGGTTGGTTTGCTCACATAGGAGGGTGAATGTGGGTGCCAGTCGCATCCCCAATTTGGGTCGTGACAGAAGGTGTCTAAGGTGCACCAGTTTTCTTCCGAAGAGATCTTGTAAAACAGAAAGCATGAAGCTGACATTGCATTTGAAACATAAGGATCGGTACAATTCAAAACCTTTTTTTGAAGCAAGATGACAAATCTTGTTGATTCTTAAGTATGTTTGAGGTATCACTTTACACTGTAGGTATTTCCTTGAATTCAATAATAGTTAGAAAAAGAGAACACAATGAGAGAGATTTACATGCGATCCTAATTCTTGGTACCATCTGTCGCCAAGACTTGAGAGTATTTTTCCATATTCTTTATTCTTCAAAATAAGAGGGGAGCAATTGCCCACCTCTTGATATCTTTCGAAGCATTTTTTTTTGGATTCTTTCCTTTGAAAATAGTAATTTGCATTTCCTTTTTTGGGTTGTCCATAGTGAAATGTAACATTAGGCTAATCCCATTAGTGTGAGACACTTATTTCATCTTTATTGGTCGTTCGTCTAAAATTTGTGACATATCTTTTTTCTTTATGCTTTGAATATCACTCAAAATAACTTTTTTTTCGATTTCATCATGTTCATATCGTATATTTTCTACTTATGATGTTCTTTCAGATTCTTTGTAGTATTAATCATGTAAAGGATTAAGCCTACACTTGGCCTGATTCCTATATAAACAAAATATGTGGGTGTCATGACGTCTTGGTCATATACTTAGTGTGATTCTATCATCTTAATAAATATTGGGACACAGAACTAGATATCATTTTGATGAATTTTTGAGATAAATCTATGATTTTGAGGCTTGTTCTTTACTATATACATAAAAAAAATTTATTGGGTTATTGAACCTAAGGAAAACTTGAGAAAAGAAATCGATCCTAGACTAAATATGATTAGAAAATGAGAAGAAAATTTGTACATGAAGTTCTTGGGAGAGGCTGGGGTTGTGTTCGCCTGTTGCGCCAAAAGGTCACGAGCGGCGGGCCCGAGATGCGCCAGAAAAAAATCTTTGATGTTCAGGGATGTGCACTCCGAGCCAACAACGTACCAGGATAACCTGCCCCCACCTTTTTTCCATCGTTTGCTCCGTCTAAGTCATTTAAAGTGCCTCATTACTCACTATTGATTCTAACTAACCTAAGTTACATCTAAACTTCGAGATATCATTGATAACATCAATCATAACCCTTGAATGTATAATTTAAATTAAATGTAAAGCTAAGATTAAAGTCTTGAGAGTTCTTTCAAGTAATTTTGAGAAATCTTTTACAATCTATTAAAACTTGTGTTAAGATTTGAGTACCTTAGTTTCAGGATAAGTAGAGTTAAGTTTAATTTTTCAAAATTAATATATGGGAACTAAGTATTCCTAAGAGTATATATTTTTACATTTAAAATTTTTGGAAACACCGATTTCCAAAGGAGTTCATTAGAAGTTTTGAGTATTATCTATTTTAAAAGAAAACATTCGATGAATAATCTCTAAGTTGGGGAAAGAAATTTTTTTTTTTTAAACATATGACATATGTTATATTTTTGAAGTAGTTTTGAGCAGCAATATGTGGGAGGGTTCTAAAAACTCACAACCCCAATAAACTAGGTAGCCAACCTGGGTAGAAAGGGTCTTAATTTTTAAAAACTTCTTTATTGCTTTTTATCATATCTTAGTGGACCTACTTAGTTAAAGAGTTATATACACTATCAAGTTATAAAAAAGTTCAGGCAACGTGGGTGAGACGTTGTATCATCAATAGCTCATAGCGATTGTTGTCAATTAGAGAATATTCCAACATAGTTTATTGTGTTTTTTTTTTATATACAAACTGATTTATATATTATATTTTAAAATACATTGAGTTATTATTTACTAGTTTAAAGCTTATCTTTATGTCACATTATTGTTATTGTTTTACCTTTAAATGAGTGAAGATTGAGTTGAGGTTGAGTTGAGTTTTGCTGAGACAAGGTAAGTTGTTTCTTCGGTTCAAGTTCAATCTTATATCATGTTTTGTACTTCCCATTGCATCGTCGTATAATCCATGTACTCCGGCCAGTTGGCATGCATCTTTAATGATGTAGAAGCAGGTAACTAAGATCATCAAGTAGCGCTTTGTTGATACTAGTTGATATCTAGAGATTCTAGAGGATCACTTATTTATTTTTGAGTTATTTAAGATTTTTAGGATGATCGGGAATTTTTCCTCCGACATCTGTCATAGTATTAGATGCTTTATAGATATGTAGACAACAATTCACGAGTCTTTTAATTTTCAAATATTAATGTTATATAGTTGAGTTGCATATTCTATAAAGTTGAATGTTCTATTATATTCTGACATTATTATTTTAGTTTATTATTAAGATTATTTTATGTTATGTAAGTCATCCATTGAGTGTTGAGAAAGGCAAATGGTTTGTTTGGGGCAACCAATGGTTTTCTAGCGTTTCCATGTCAAGGGTATAAGCTCAAGGCGTAATATTTCCCTACATGATATGAGATATAACGATCACAAAGTGCTAAAGAAAAAAATGATGATTGCTCACATTAGTAAAAAAAAGATAACAAATTTTTATACACATTTTATAATTAATCTTTTTTCTTAAATTTTATTGATCAAGTTGCTTTCTAAATCAACATTGTGTATATTAATTTTTCCTTTATGAATTTAGGAACATATGAAAGCATCAAACAGATTACTCTTTCAAGATAGGAACTCATTCATGTCGTTACGATTGGACACTCTTCAATCCATCTTCCTTGCTACAACAGATAATCATCGATTCATCTATCTCGTTACAATGGACATCATTTTTTCACTTTCAAAGAGGTAAATAGAATATTTAATTTACCGAGATTGCTATTACATGATTATTCAGAGCAGGTCACCATTGAAGAATATTCTTAAGTCACATGTATCCGGAGGTGAAGGATATGAACTTTATTTATTCCACATTGAACTCGGAAGAGGCTTTTTGTGTAAACATATTCTTAAGTCACACCTATTTGGAGGTGAAGAATGCCAACTCTACCTATTCCGCATTGAAGTTGGAGGAGCTTGACGTTGAAAGATATACTTCACTAACATCTATTAATAGATGAAGGATAATCACCCTATTTATTCCACGTTGAAATCGGAGGAGGATGACATTAAAATATTTTTTAGGACATCTATTCAAATTTGAGGATGTGAACCCTATCTATTATACAGAGAAGTCGGAGGAGGGTGACGTTGAATGATATTTTATAAATCGCATCTATATGGAGGTCAAGGATGTGCAGCCTATCTATTCTACGTTTAAGTCAGACAAATATGAAATTAAAGGATATTTTAAGATCATCTATTTGAAGTTGAATGATGTGCTCCCATATATTCCACAAGGAGGCTGCCATTGAAAGAGAATTTTAAGTTGCTTCTATTCCAAGGTAAAGGATGTGTGTTAGACCCCAAAATAAGTTAGAGTTTCTAGATCCTAACATGTTTGTATTGAGTTTTTAAGGTCCTAAAATTAATTATAATATTTTTAGAGGTAGTGGGTAAAGTTTGAGGTGATTTGGAAGTCAAACGTCAATGGACGACCAAGTTGTTCGACGACTAGTCGCCTATGTGTCTCATGTGTCCATGCGTGTTTAGATATGGAATTACATGATGTTTTGTAGTCTTAAAATGTCTCAGATGATTTTTAAAGATGTTATATGGAGTTTAGATAAGTTTGGAGGCCAAATGACCAAAAATGTCCAAGGCGTTCAGAAGATAGCCCTTAAGACATGTGTGTCTCGATGGGGCCTAGCCTGTTTGGACGAGCTACGAGTATTTGTTTTGGGTGAAACTCATGTGGATGGTCTAAAATTTTTAAGGGTTTTATTTATGTTATAAAAGTACGGGTATGATATATAAAGTCTCCCCACAAGAAGGACCCAAGGCTGGTCGAGACAATGCATTGGCAGTGTCAATCGATGGACCAAACGACGGCCAGTTGGTCAACCAACGGTCCGTTAGTGAGGTCTAGTCGATGGAAACTAAGATTGGTCAGGTATAAATCCAAAAATTGTCTAAGGACCAATTGAAGGAAGCCAAAGGACGGCCAGTAGAATGACCAACGGACAGTAAAATGACCAACGACGGTTGCTTGTAGCTACTGTATTGCGTCTGTTTTAAGGGGTGAATGGGAAATTCACCCACTTCCTAACCTGAATATAATAGGTTTATTTGGATACTTTTGTGTGTATATAAAGTATCATACACGTGATCAACCTATTCCAAATCTTTTCCCAGGAAATTGAACCTTTCCCTCCAAAATATTCTCCCCAGAAACCTCCATTGTTGTTGAAGCTCAAGAACAGATTGGAGCTTGGATTTTCATGATTTATTCAACAAATTTTTGAGGTATTAATTTAGATAAAGGTATGGTGATCCTTCATCACTTAGTAACTTTTCAATTGGAGAGTTCTTCTCAAAGTTTTCAAAGAAGATTTTATGATCAATCTTTCAGTCTTTCAATCTAGCCATTAGTTCCTTATCAAAATTTTTTTAATGGTTAAATAAGGATGGATTGATGTTAACGTATTGGTTTAACGTGATTTTAATCCAATTTCATGATGAACCCATGTTCCTTCCGTAAATCGATTTAGACCTTGCAAGGGCATTGTGATTATGAATTGTGATTCTCTTACATTGAATTTACTATACCTACTGTTATTTACGTGAATTAAAGTTGAATTGATGTTGAAGGATCCATGTGTATCAATGTATGAAGATTGAACATGTTAAGTCTAGTTTTCCATGATTCACTATAATGTGGATGTTTTAACGATTTAATGTGGAAGTTGATTGTGTAGGACTTGTTGTATCTACTGTCTTAATTGGATATTAATTGATGAATTTTAACTAAGTTATTCATTTTGATCAATGTCGATAAGCCTATGATTCTTTTACTTCCCTTGATGTCAAAAATAGTATGTTCACTATGATCTAGTCGTTATGGTAATTGTAGTAGGATTTCATTTAGATTATATTGTCTTTGACTACTGCCTTATATTGATGATATTAATGAATTGTGGGTATGAATTTTATATGATCAAAGATAAGGAGTCTTGACATGATTTGATCTAGGATCTTCTAGCCTACAATTTGAACGTTGTAATAAACATTATGTGATCTTAATTTTAGGGTTGATGAAGAATGATTTAGATTTGATTTATATATATTTAGATACTTCCCAGAGTAAAACTAGGGAAGTTACTTGATGAACTATAACTCTCTACTTTCTACCATATATGTGATATAGTGCACTAGTTGCATCATGCTGTTGTGATGACTTGTACATGATTTAGTTTATGATTTTAGAACTTATAGATACTGATATATAATGTATAAATTATGATAACGGAGTATTGATCAATTATGATCAAAGATTGATGAATTGGTAAGAATGGCTCATCCCTCTACTTTTCTGTATTAATGTAGTTGATGATGCGTTGTATGTCTTTATGTGGTTTGGTCCACTGTTGGTGGAGCTTTTTACTTAATTTTCATTATATATGTTTTGACCATGGCATCAAAGTCAAATTTATGAACATATGAACAAGTCCTTATGATGATACAATGAGATGTTTATGCCTACCATCCTATTCTAGTTGTGATCTAGGTTGTATGGTTATTGTGTAAGCATGTGTTATCCCTGTTAGGGTAAAATGTAGGTGCTGCAATTCATGAGTTAAAAATGGTGAATAATCCCTTACTTATTTACCCCTATGTGAATGCATGAATAGAACAAGTTAGGAGTCTTAAGTGTAGTATGAAGTCGGCTTGTCTCCTATGCTAGTGTGTGTTCTGTGGATTAAGCTTGAAAGAGTATTATGGTCTAAGAGGGTGGATGACTCAATGTGTTGTTTATATCCATTATGTGATCATGTTGACCAATGTACACACACACTCACTTTACATGCATGTTACAAGTAGTATAGGTCATGGTATCTAAATGAAAGGTAGTTATCATATTCACTAATGTCTACTACTATGCATGTTAAGACGATTTTTATTAAAGAATGATATGTGTTTCCTTAGGTAGAATGACTTGATAGGTGTACTAGTATGGGCAAGGGTATGGTACTTTACCTATGCATTGAACATGTGTACGTTGATAGGATAGTTGTAGTTTTGGTTTCAATATGTATGAATATGAATGTATGAACATGTGTGACTTAAGGTTTTATGTGAAAGGTTTGCTCAGATATATGTACACACACACAGTAATGATGATCTAGTCAATAGAGGATCCTTGAAAGGTGCGCTCAAGTGTATCCTAAAGTAGATAGTGCTAATCATATGCTAAGTCCATGTGAAAGGATCTTCTCACATTAATTAGGTTGATGAACATTCATATATGACCTATTGTCACGACCCAAAACCGAGCCGCGACTGGCACCCACACTTACCCTCCTATGTGAGCGAACCAACCAATCTAAACCCTAACATTTCAATATAATATCAACAGAAAGTAATGCGGAAGACTTAAACTCACTAATAAAAACCAATTCAATAACTTCTAAAATTCAACATCTATTATTCCCCAAAATCTGGAAGTCATCACCACAAGAACATCTATGATCAAATTACTAAACTAAAAGTATCATAAGAAGCTAAAACAAGTAAAAGCTAATCCATGCCGGAACTTCAAGGCATCAAGACATGAGGAAGAAGATCCAGTCCAAGCTAGAAGCATTAGCTCACCCTGAAGATCCGATGTGACGAAGACTGGCTAGAATTGCGATTGAGTTGAAGACGACGGTCCTTTTGCTGCACTCCACAAATAACAAGGAAGAAAACATAAAAGTAGGGGTCAGTAGAAAACACGGGTACTGAGTAGATATCATCGGCCAACTCAAAATAGAAGACAATATATATATCAAGTAATATTGTAAAATCAACTATGATGCTCAACATGTAGCAACAACAAGTACTATATCATTAACAATTACCGTCAAGTTCGCCTCAATACCATACTCATTTGGGAATTATGTTCATTAGATTGGATATATTAACGTCTTTCAAGATTTATTATCTTTCTTCCTCTTGTGTCGGTACGTGACACTCCGATCCCCTAATACTATGTGTCGGTACGTGACACTCCGATCCCCTAATTCTACGTGTCGGTTCATGACACCCGATCCCCTAATACTATGTGTCGGTACGTGACACTCCGATCCCCTAATTCTACGTGTCAGTTCGTTACACCCGATCCCCTAAATCTACGTGTCGGTTCGTGACACCCATCCCCTAAATCTACGTGTCTGTTCGTGACGCGCGATCCCTTAATTCAATGTGTCGGAATGTGACACTCCGATCCCCTAATCTCATTCTATCAATTCATCAAGCCTTCTCTTATACTAAGGCATCATCAATCTCATTACTTTAGTTCATCAAGCCTTCTTTATTACCAAGGCATCATCATTAACAAAGAGATTAGGGTTTTTCAAGATTTGGGATTCAATAACTTCATCATGCTCGTATAATCACAATTATATAATCACATTCATGCAAGCATACAATTAAGCACATAGCAGGGTTTACAATACTATCAATACATATCATTCGCTATTAAGAGTTCACTACGAATATCGTAAAAACCATAACCTACCTCCACCGAAGATTAGCGATCAAGCAACCAATTTCCCAAGCTTTGTTTCTCTCTTCCTCGTTCGATTCTCTCTCTTTCTCTTTGTTCTTTCTAGTTTTCTTATTCAAACCCTCTTTCTTTTACCCTAATTAGTATATAATTAAGTATATAAAAGATGGAAACAGTCACCCACTAATTAGCTCAAAGTTACCTCTTTTATCCCCCAAGAAACTGAGTTATTAATGTTAACCCACAAAATTTATAATTATAGCAGAAATAGTCCAAAACGCCCCTTTAAAACTTAACGGAAATCCGACCCCGCCTGGGATTTACGCAACCTGTGACGGCCAGTCGTGCCTGCGACGGTCCGTCATGCAGGTTCGTCAGAGACTCGATTTCCTCAAGGAGTCTGTGACGGTCCGTCACGTCTGTGACGGTCCGTCCTGCACTTCCGTCACGACGTTCAGAGAATCGTTCCTGTACCAAATTCTCAAGAGTTGAAGTGTTTTGAAACGGGGGCTCACGACGGTTCGTCGTACCTGTGACGGTCCGTGCTGCAGGTCCGTCACAGAGTTCAGAGAGTCGATTTTCAGTACCCAATTTCAGAATTTCTAAGTGTTTTGAAACGAGACCCTGCGACTGTCCGTCGTGCCCATGACGGTCCGTCGTAGGGTCCGTTGTCTCAGCCAATTTTCCAGAAAATAAAATCTGCTACTCAAACAACTAAACAGGTCGTTACAACAGATACCTACTTACCTATCGTTCGTCCTCGAACGATCACAAGAAAAGGAACAAGGGCGAAAGGGAGTACCTGAATCTTTGAACAGATGTGGGTATTTTTCTTGCATATCAAACTCCTTCTCCCAAGTGGCCTCTTCAACTGGTCGATTCTTTCATTGAACTTTGATGGATTCAATCTCCCTCGACCTCAACTTGCGAACCTCTCTATCTAAAATAGCAACCGGTTCCTCCTCATAAGTCAAATTCTCATCAAGCAAGACTGAATCCCAACGGATGATGTACTTTCCATCCCCATGGTATCTTTTCAACATGGACACATGAAATACCGGATGCACCCCGGACAGCCCTGGAGGCAAGGCTAATTCATAATCCACCTCCCCTACTCGCTTAAGTACCTCAAATGGTCCAATATACCTTGGACTTAGCTTACCCCTTTTTCCAAACCGCATCACCCCTTTCATGGGTGAAACCTTCAACAAGACTTTTTCACCCTCCATGAACTCCAAGTCTCTAACTTTTCGATCCGCATATTCCTTTTGTCTACTTTGATCCGCTAAAAGTTTTTCTTGAATAGCTTTCATCTTCTCCAAGGAATCTCTCAAAAGATCAGTACCCCAAGGTCTCACCTCAAATGCATCGAACCAACCAATGGGAGACCTACACCTCCTCCCATACAATGCTTCAAATGGAGCCATGTCAATACTGGAGTGATAGCTATTATTGTATGAAAACTCTGCCAAAGGTAAGAAGATATCCCAATGGCCACCAAATTCTTTCACACATGCACGAAGCATATCCTCCAATACCTGAATCGTTCGCTCCGACTGACCATCGGTCTGAGGGTGAAATGCAGTACTAAGGTCCAACCTAGTACCTAATTTCGCATGCAATGTCATCCAAAACTTAGAAGTAAACTGCGTACCTCTATCTGATATATTGGAAAGTGGAACCCCATGCAATCGAACAACTTCCGAGATGTAAAGTTTGGCTAACTTCTCTGCATTGTAAGTCACCTTGACTGGAATGAAATGAGCAGACTTAGTTAATCTGTCCACAATTACCCAAATAGAGTCAAACTTACCCACTGTCTTCGGAAGACCAACCACGAAGTCCATTGCGATTCTCTCCCACTTCCATTCAGGAATGGGCATTCTCTGAAGTGTTCCTCCGGGCCTCTGGTGTTCATACTTTACTTGCTGACAATTTGGACATTTGGCAACAAAATCCACAATGTCATGCTTCATTCTACTCGACCAAAAGTGTTGCTTTAGGTCACGGTACATCTTGGTTGCACCAGGATGTATAGAATATCCAGAACTATGAGCCTCTGTGAGGATGGTGTGGATCAAATCATCGACGCGGGGTACACATACCCTTCCCTTAATTCTCAAAACACCTTCCTCATCGATTTTTGCTTCTTTAGCCTCTCCTCGCAACACTTTATCTCGGATCCGAATCAGTTTCTCATCGTTAAACTGCTTTCCCTTAATCTTGTCAAGGAAGGAAGATCTTGCCTCCACACAAGATAACAATCCTCCCTTCTCATTTATTTCTAACCTCATAAGGTCATTAGCCAGAATCTGAACCTCTCTAGCCAATGGGCGTCTAGAAACTTGCAAATGAGCTAGACTTCCCATGCTTCCGGCCTTTATACTTAAAGCATCCGCCACAACATTCGCTTTTCCTGGATGATACAAGATAGTGATGTCGTAGTCCTTCAGTAGTTCCATCCATCTGCTCTATCTCAAGTTCAAATCTTTTTGAGTAAAGATGTACTGTAGGCTACGATGGTCCGTATAGACTTCACATTTAACCCCATACAAATAGTGTCTCCATTGCTTTAGTGCAAATACTACCGCGGCCAACTCCAAATCATGAGTCGGATAGTTACGTTCATGCACCTTTAATTGCCTCGAAGCATAAGCAATCACATTCTTCTCTTGCATTAGCACTGCACCCAACCCAGAATAGGATGCATCACAATGAACAATGAAGTTCTTACCCTCTAACGGCAAGGTAAGAATTGGTGCATTAGTCAACAAGGTCTTGAGTTTATGAAAGCTTTCCTCACACTCATCCGACCATACAAATGGAACATTCTGCTTAGTCAAGTTTGTTAATTGGGAAGCAATAGAAGAGAATCCCTTGACAAATCGGCGGTAGTAGCTAGCTAAACTGACAAAACTCCTTATTTCTGACACGTTTGTAGGTCTCACCCAATTCTTCACTGTCTCAATCTTAGATGGATCCACCATCACTCCATCCTTAGAAACCACGTGTCCCAAGAAGGACACCTAATCTAGCCAAAACTCACACTTGGAGAATTTGGCATAAAGCTTCTTCTTCCTCAATAACTCTAACACCATTCTCAAATGCTCCTCATGTTCCTTCATACTTTTAGAGTATATCAGTATATCATCAATGAATACGATCACAAAGAGATCCAGATATGGCTTGAAGATCCCGTTCATCAAGCTCATGAAGGCAGCATGGGCATTCGTAAGACCGAAAGACATTACCACAAATTTGTAGTGCCCATACCTAGTTCGAAAAGCAGTCTTTGGCACATCCGTTGCCCGTATTTTCAATTGATGATAACCGGATCTCAAGTCAATTTTAGAGAAGACACAAGCACCTTGTAATTGATCGAACAAGTCATCAATGCGAGGAAGAGGATACTTGTTCTTAATAGTTACCTTGTTCAGTTGTCTATAGTCTATGCACATCCGAAAACTCCCATGCTTCTTCTTCACAAACAAAACCGGAGCACCCCAAGGAGATGCACTTGGTCTAATGAAGCCTTTGCTCAACAAATCTTGAAGTTGTGCCATTAACTCTCTTAACTCCGCGGGAGCCATTCTATAAGGGGGTATAGAAATGGGGCGAGTACCCGGTTCAAGATCAATACAGAAGTCTATATCCCTATCTGGTGGGATACCAGGAAGATCTGCAGGGAACACATCCAAAAACTCACAGACTACCGAAACCGACTCGATCGAAGGTACTTGGGTAGTGTCATCCTTGAGGTTTGCTAAGAAGGCTAAACAACCCTTACTAACCATTCTCTTAGCACGAAGAAAGGACACGATACGAACCGGATTGGAAGTGTAGTCGCCCTCCCACACTAACGGATCTGTCCCAGGCTTGGCTAACGTCACAGTTTTAGCATTACAATCCAAGATCGCAAAATTCGGAGAAAGCCAAGTCATACCCAGAATTACATCAAAGTCAATCATTTCTAAGATAACCAAATCTACATAAGTGTTGCTCCCCCAAAATTCACCAAACAAGACCTATCCTATATACCTTTTAAAATCACAGACTCACCCACCGGAGTAGAAACACGAATAGGCATGTCAAGTAATTCACAATGTAAATTTAGACCATTTGCAAATGAAGAAGATACATAAGAAAATGTGGATCCGGGATCAAACAATACGTAAGCCAAGCAATCACAAACCAAAAGATTACCTGTGATAACAACATCAGATGTCTCTGCTTCAGACCTCCCAGGGGAAGCGTAACAATGGGCCCCAGTACTTGTCTGCCTGTTGCCCCTACCATGTTGTGTTGTAGTGGCTCCGTTTTGCCCATCACCTCTGCCGTTTTGGTGACCACCATTACCTCGACCACCACGTCCTCCAGAATAACGGCCTCTACCATGACCACATCTACCTCTAGCTATCAGGGGTCTATAACTCTGTTTTGGAAAATTCCTCCTAATATGTCCAGTCTCCCCACATCCATAACACTCTCTAGAGTCAAGCATAGGTCTCTCAGAGAAGTGTTGACCGGTCTGAGGTGGACCCCCAACTACATTCTGTAGTGAAGACTGAATTGGTCGGGCCGAGTAACCTCCTGAGCCTTGCCCTCTGGAGTAAGAACCATTAAACTCACCTCCCTTTCGAAACCTTTTTGATGTTGATGTCATGGTGAAGTCATCTGGCTTCACTCCCTCCACCTCTATCATGAAGTCTACCACTTCTTGGAAGGATTTTGCCGTACCCGCTACCTGTAAGGCCGATATCCGCAATTCTGACCTCAACCCCTTCACAAAACGGCGAATCCGCTCTTGTGGACTGAAACAAAGTTGAGTGGCATACCTGGATAATGCACGAAACATAGCCTCATATGCATTAACCGACATCCTACCTTGCTCTAGGCTCAAGAACTCATCCCTTTTCCTATCCCTCAAAGTCCGGGGGATATACTTCTCCATAAACAAGCTAGAGAATGAGGCCCAAGTCATAGGTGTTGTCTCTGTCGGTTGACACTCAACATGTGATCGCCACCACATTTTGGCGTTCCCTTGAAACTGATAACTAACGAACTCAACACCAAACCTTTCTACTATACCCATCTTGTGTAGTAGCTCATGACAGTCAACCAGAAAATCGTAAGCATCCTCAGATTAAGCATCCTCAAATTCATTAGATTGAGTATATTAACATCTTTCAAGATTCATTATCTTTCTTCCTCTTGTGTCGGTACGTGACACTCCGATCCCCTACTACTATGTGTCGGTACATGACACTCCGATCCCCTAATTCTACGTGTCGGTTCGTGACACCCGATCCCCTAATACTATGTGTCGGTACGTGACACTCTGATCCCCTAATTCTACGTGTCGGTTCGTGACACCCGATCCCCTAATTCTACGTGTCGGTTCGTGACACCCGATCCCCTAAATCTACGTGTCAGTTCGTGACGCCCGATCCCTTAATTCAATGTGTCGGAACGTGACACTCCGATCCCCTAATCTCATTCTATCAATTCATCAAGCCTTCTCTTATACTAAGGCATCATCAATCTCATTACTTAGTTCATCAAGATCTTTATTACCAAGGCATCATCATTAACAAAGAGATTAGGGGTTTTCAAGATTTGGGATTCAATAACTTCATCATGCTCGTATAATCAAAATATAATCACATTCATGCAAAGATACAATTAAGCACATAGCAGGGTTTACAATACTATCAATACATATCATTCGCTATTAAGAGTTCACTACAAATATCGTAAAAACCATAACCTACCTCCACCGAAGATTAGCGATCAAGCAAGCAATTTCCCAAGCTTTGTTTCTCTCTTCCTCGTTCGATTCTCTCTCTTTCTCTTTGTTCTTTCTAGTTTTCTTATTCAAACCCTCTTTCTTTTACCCTAATTAGTATATAATTAAGTATATAAAAGATGGCAATAGTCACCCACTAATTAGCTCAAAGTTACCTCTTTTATCCGCCAAGAAACTGAGTTATTAATGTTAACCCACAAAATTTATAATTATAGCAGAAATAGTCCAAAACGCCCCTTTAAAACTTAACAGAAATCTGACCCCACCTGGGATTTACGCAACCTGTGACGGCCCGTCGTGCCTGCGACGGTCCGTCATGCAGGTTCGTTAGAGACTCGATTTCCTCAAGGAGTCTGTGACGGTCCGTCACGCCTGTGACGGTCCGTCCTGCACTTCCGTCACGACGTTCAGAGAATCGTTTCTTTTACCAAATTCTCAAGACTTGAAGTGTTTTGAAACGGGGGCTCATGACGGTTCGTCGTACCTGTGACGGTCCGTCCTGCAGGTCCGTCACAGAGTTCAGAGAGTCAATTTTCAGTACCCAATTTCAGAATTTCTAAGTGTTTTGAAACGAGACCCTGCGACGGTCCGTCGTGCCCATGACGGTCCGTCGTGGGGTCCGTCGTCTCAGCCAATTTTCCAGAAATAAAATCTGCTGCTCAAACGACTAAACAGGTCTTTACACCTATGATCTAAGAATATGAGGGGATGACTCTCATAATAATACATTTTATAAATTAATGTTAATAAAGGTTTTTAGTAAAAGGAACTTAGCTTAGAACCGAGTGAACTTGATAATAGGAGGTGATGGTTTCCCATAGAGAAAGGTTCATCCTATAATCTTATAAGGGGTGTTGAATCCCCAAAGAGGGATACTCATCCAAATGGATTCCCATGAGAGGAGGCCCCAATTGCCAAGTTGCATGTAGAGGAAGAATATATATCTCTTAGTTCCACAAACTATGCTAGCCACGTATGATCTAGCAAGTGATATCACCTAAGATTCTAGTATGTTACTCATGTATAACCATGGCAAGTAAGATGCCCTCTTTTTGGTGTGATGGTATAACACGAAATTTCATCTTTAGCACCCATGGTCTTAGTGTCGGTTAAGGTTATAGTTTCCCTAAAGTAAAATGGACAATGAAAATAAATGAATGGGATTCTAACTAGGAGGACATAAGGTAAGTTACATAGGAATAGGTGGAAGTAATGAACCATTATAGACATTGCACAAGTAGCTCCTTAGGAAGTCCTAGCAAGGGGACCTAATGTGTATGTTTATGCTTATGTCCATATGCATGGTATTGTAGTATTTGTCAACTTATTATGAAGATGTGCATAGTATGAATCTATGAGATGTGATCTTATCCTTAAATGCACTATGTTGGTCAAATGACATTATGATGAACGTGTTGTATTACCATGAATAAAGTTGTCTTCACTTACTTGTTTATGTATGAATTAAATGTTAAGGTTTGTGGTCTCGTGATGGGTTTACTAAGAATGTATGGGCTTATGGGGATCCTTATGTTCATTTCACTAGTAGACTAAGATTGGGGCCATGAACAAGGTCTAATAATTATGTATATACAAAGAAGTAAATATATGTGTGACTTGATGTAGTTAATTGTAATGTTCCTATGGCGTTTACCTAAATGTGTCTTTGATAGAATGTATTTCTATGATGATATGTGTAGGCTTAGGTAGGTTATATGTATGTATCCTTGTGGCCTTAAGTTAATGCATTTCACCAAGTATCATTAAAGTGTTATTTGGGAAGTTAATGAACAAAAAAGAAGATGGTTCACTGTTAAGGAAAAGAGAGCTTGCTGTGATGTTCCTTAAAAATTCAATAAATTCTTAATGTGCTATTATGTGATATTTGGCCTTTGAATACATTTGCATTAAGTATATAAATGATATAAAATCTATTGTTTAATGGTTTTCTAGAGATCTACTCAAGAAGGCATGAAGTATGATTTAAAGAAAATATCCCTTTTAAATGCATGTTTTTGTATGGTTTCCATAGTTAGTGAATTCTTGTACTAATTCAATACTTCTCTACGTTTTACACAAAGTGTAGGTTATGGATTATTAAACGATGTCTCTTATTGAGGAGCTTGATATGTGATTGTCAAGCTCAAGGAAAAGGGTCCTTATGTTCCAAAGATTCCCTACTCACGTCTTAATGTAAAATGTTTAAAGATTGTATAGTTATGTATTATGTTTTAAGGGTCGTATCTTCAATATATTCTAATGTTGTTGAATCTGAGATGACAAAGAGACTTAGGGTCTAAATATGTACTATGACTTATATTTTTTTTATTTATATGTATATATGAAATTATGTTTCAAGAATATGATGTGCTATGAAATTTTTTAAATTTTCCGCTGAATTTACTATGTCAATGCGATGAATGATAGCTATGAGCTTGTATAACACCTCTGAGAGGTCAAGTATGCCATTTTGCTTCTAGGGGGTGCTCCACAGATGTGACAATGTGAGCCCTATCTATTCCTTGTTTAAGCTGGAGAAGGCTGATTTAGAAAGATACTTTTAAGCTACATTTATTTTGGGATGAAGGATGTGCACCTTCTCTTATCAATATTGAAGTCAATGGAGCCCGATGTTGAAAAATATTTATATTACATTATTGGAAGTGGGAATGTTCACATATTTCCTATAGATAAATTAACCTATGTCCTACAGATGGACATGCATTTATTTGGCCCAAAGATTCTTCCAATAGATCATCTTCGTTCTTCCTAACGATGTTTTATCTTCATTCATCATATTTATTGACATGTATTTATATCCCTACAGATGTAGCATCTTCATTCGTCCTACTAATGCACATACATTCATATCCTATCAATAGATCATTTTCATCCGTCCTATTGATACACATATTTTATATCATATTGATGGATTATCTTCATTCATCCTACTAATGGAGATGTATGTACATCGTACTAAAGGTTTGACATTGAAATGCATTAATTTTGTCCATTCATTGAAATGCATTAATTTTGTCCAAAAATATCCTACCGATGGATCCTTCTTATTTTTCTTACCAATGGAAAAACAATTATAGTGCAAAATTTCCAACCGATGGATTCTCATGTATCCTAACTACAAGTATGATTGTATTTGAACAAATATTCTATCAATGGATTCACATTTTTTGTATCAAATTGATTGAAAATCATTTTATCACCACACTTATATTTTGGCGATAGATATGTTTGTCCTTTTAATAAACTCATACCACACTTCAACAATGAGACAATGGTTGTTAAGATTCATGGATTTTGACACATGAATGGCTGCAACAAACCAAAATTATAGAGTTTTCACAAAAATATGTGAAGAAGATTGTAGAAAGTATCGAAATGGATGCTACCCTTTTCTTTAAATTATGTTGTACTATTGAATTTTATCTTTGTTTTTTTTAGAACATCTACAAGGAAGCAACACAATGTGAAACCTTTTGATAATAAATTTAGGAGAGAGAACAATACATGCAAACCACACTTTTATATGAAGGTAATTTGTTTGACCATAATTGTATTTGACATTTTATTTGTCTATGATTTCTCTAATCAATCATATTCGACGAAAGAGACAATTGTTGATATTTTTGCCTAACAGTTCCAAAATTAATAACTTTTAAGTTTTATTTCATATATATTTGCAAAATACCTTTTAAATATAGGTTTAAATTATTTTTATCAATACTTATACTTATTTCTTGAAATTTTAGAGTTTTTATCAATTAATTTTGATTACATTTTTTTCAATAAATGGTTAAATATACTCATATGTTATGTTTGATGAAAACATTATTTTTTGTTCACATTTCTTTTCCTGCATGTCATTCGGTACACTATTTAATACTAATTCTTTTTTCTACTTTTATTAATACTAGTGTTTGAACACATGCAATATATGTGTATACCGTGCTAATTAGTATAAATACATCTATAATATAAATTTACAACGCGTAAGATACAAGCTTGAATCAATAAAAAGTGAAACATATTCAAATGATATTATCTTCTTTGCATGACATATCATACAAAAATATTTTTATGAACTAAATAATTTTGAAAACTTTACAGTAACGAGTTCAATTATACAAATCTTATAATATATAAAGTATTCAACTTGTTTAAAGTTTGTTTTTAAGAAGATACAACATATAATTTATATTTCGACATTATACTTACAAAATATTCAAAGCCTCCAAGTTTTCACCTTCTATTTAATGAATAATACCCTCTATTTTTTTATTAATTCATGAATATTGAGAACTTCTTGTCGAAGGAGAGTGTTGTTTTGTTATAGCTGTAAAAAAATTGTATCGACCTGTTCCCGTCGTTATAGAAGTGCAAATGTGGAGAAATTTGGAGCCGGAAAAGTTCGCATTAGAATTTGGATTTACCAACCTTTTTATGATTTGGACGATATCAAAGTCTTTAAGGTGTAGGAAAATCTTGTAAATCATTTAGGATTTTTATTATACGAGGTGTTATATAAATCATTATGGAATACGTACGACCTAACATAATTGAATACGAATGAGTAAAACTCCTGAAATCATTCTTTGCGTAAAGGGTATTTTTTTCTCAGAGTCGGGAGTTGGAGGTGTAATGTGAGATGCGGATATTTTAATTCCTAAAATTTCTCTCTGTTTTGCCGAATGCCACTTTTGTGTAGGTTTCCCCCGTATCGCCGTTGGGATGGGGTTATGGCCGTTGCGGCGGGGTAATGGCCGTAGTCACGGAAAGACATGAATTAAAGTCGTTAATTAACCCCAAACAACCTCAATATACACTTTTAAACTTTTTGAGATATGAACGAACCCATGGGACTCCTATTTGTTTTTCACTATTCTTGACGCTAAGGGTAGTCTTTTCACCTGAATCCATTTTTCGATCTGTCGAACGTCAAAAATGGGTGTATATTGATCGAGAAGGGTTTTGTTATAGATTCTATAGTGGAAACAAGCCTAGTTTTGATGATTGGGATCATGAGTTTGATCGAGGGTGTATAGTAATTTTAGTAATATGGGTCATTGATGAATGTTTATTGGTTTCCGTATTATATTTATTGTTTTTTGACCAAGAACAAGAGAAACGAATAATCAAAGGTACTCATCAGGTTTCTTAGGGTTTCACGCCTATTTTGTGGTAGACGATTCTTGTCATTTTATGTTTGTGTGATGTATTCTTGTCCCTGCTTCATTATGATACTTGTATGTGTAAGAATGTTGTAATGTCGATCACACTTGTTGTAAACGAGATAGATGAAACATCATTTGCATGAAATCGCGACTTAAATTTATGCTATTGATGATGTACTTGTGATTGTGATTGTAATGTGTGAATGGGATCAGTTGCCATATTTCGACATAACTAACTTGGATAAGAACGCAACGTTCTAGTATATATATATATGCATGCGACTATAATGTTCTTTTACCTATTTATATTGCACTAGTGGGATCCAACACCTACACTATGGTGGTGTACTGATTTTCACTTATTGTATTTTTTAGTACAGGGCATCTTCAAGAGGCTACTAACAGACCTCACTTAGATGATCGGTGATCGTTGTTTTGAATTTAAAGTCGAGAAAATTTTTTTAGGCTGGCATGGGATTATCCTTTGTTTATTTCCACCATTTTCGGAAATAGACATTTGTTTATTTAGTTCATTAGTTTGGGGTGTATCCCTTCTTGTTAAGTCTTGGATCATTTGTGTTAGATGTTTTTGTACATTGATTTTCAAGTTCTATGTTAATTATGCTGCATATTTTTAGTTTATTATTGAACTTATGTTACAATTTATGGGAATCCTAGTGTCTTTTCTCATTAATCGACTAATATGTCTTAGTTTTTAGACTAGTTTCATGGTTTGGGTTGTACTAGTTTTCTCGATCCTACGGTAGTGTTAGTGTGGGTGTCAATTAGAACGGTCTGGGTCGTGACAAAGTTTCTATCAGACACTAGGTTTGTTGATCCCAGTATATCAAAACGAGTCTAGTAGAGTCTCATGGAATGGTACAGGGATGCCTTTACTTTTCTTCGAGAGAATTTAGGAAATCTCTTTCTTTTCTCTCATCTCCTTTCGTATTTCGACTTTATTCAAATTGGTATATGTCGATTTAATTTTGTATCTAATCTCCTTCACTCTTATGTGCGCACTAGGTTAATACTAGCTATTTGACACCCCTAAAATACTACACCAACATTGGCGTGTTGAAATACCTTTTTTTAATTAGTAGAATATGTTTATTTCTCATTTTGCGAACTTGAAATTTTTTGATATTTGGAATCTTAACATAATTGTCATCGTTATTTAAGAAATTTTACTAGGGTATTTGAATAATATTATAGTTAATGTTACATATAACTTGAAAGGGAGGTGAGGGTTAAACATATTTTTATAGATGCTTGCATTTTGGGCAGCCAACTTTTGAAGACATCTATGCATGCGATAAACGTCACTCTTGACACTATATTTTGACAACTACTCTAGTAAAATTAGTTTCCTTAAAGTCTAAGAACCTTAGAACATTATCTAACCATTTGTTTTTCAAAATTCACAAGATAAAAACTTGGTCCTTTTCGCTAGAATTCGAGACACACCCTTCTCTTTGGTGATTAGTCGAAATATGTTTTGGAGATAAGTACTGCTCAATATTTTGGAATATCTCGTTTATACTTACAACTTTTATGTTTATGTAAAACTTTGATTTAGTTGTTATAGATTCGAAATATGGGATGCAACATAGGACAAATTTTGTCTTATTTCGTATTTTGAAATCCTATATGGACAACTGTTAGTCTTGCGATGATATCGTCTTGTACAAAATATATTTTGTGGAGATTCATGATTTTTTTAACCATAATACATATTTCATGAAGGATATATAGTCCAGTTTTTCCATTTTCCTATTCAAATCTAGGTTGCGACATGAGGTACTAGGCTTAACATAATTACTATGTTTGGAGCATAATCGTATTGTATAGGCTAAGATTACTTGTGATTATAATCCTGTTTTACATAAACATAATTACTCTACTAGGAATTTAATAATTTATTTAATTTTATTTTTAAGGTTGTATATACTCGTGAACAAGTTGTGGATCTTGATACTTTTGTTGATCTACGATTTGAACTCTTGAAGTTGTGTTGGACTGTTTCTACCATAATGCATTGACATTTGTGTATAATCTTGTAATTTCAGTCTTTTTACCTACTGGTATAGATGAAAGTTTATTTTGGTACCTTTTTTACATGTTGTCACTTTGCATTATCGTTTGTTATCCTTTAAGACATTAAAGACACTTATGTAACTCGCCCACTTGTACGCATTATTTGCCCATCGGGTACTATTGTGGAACCTTGTCCTTCTTGTGGCTGTTACTTTGTATCTATTGGCATCCCTCTTGATTCTAATCTTTTTCCATCTTGACTCTTGATTTTTAGTCCGTCTTATGAATGGAAGTTTTCCATTTTAAGTAAAACTTAGAAAGCCATTTTTAATATGGTTCTTGGTTCTCTTGATTATTGAGATTTTACCCTTCTAGATACAAGGTGTTGACCCTTCTAGACACCTGCTTGTGCTTTGTGTGTCGACATGATGTATATATTTGGCGAGACTTGTCATTCATTCTCATGGAAAATGGTGTTATGAGTGTTCCTGACATTTGGGTCTCTAAATATCAGACTTGATACTCTTTATATATCGTTTACTTGATTTATTTCTTATGTTTCAACTGTGTTGCCTATGACTGAGAATGATAGCTTGGTGAATCGAAGGGATCCGAACCTATAGTTTTTAAAACACTAAACTATATGCTTAGCGATAGTTGTTTCAATCGTAGGGGAGGATCAAGACGAGGAATGAAGCTGTAGTTTGAAGATTGAGATTTTGAGAGACTTAAGGAAGATCGCATTTGCATGTAGACATCTATGTTTTTTTATAAACCTTGGGACTTCTAAGTAATCAATGTGTTGTACATTTACGTGAAATTTTGAGGGCTAACTTGATAATGTCACAATGGGTTGCTATAGAAGTATGACTATATGTTTTGTTCAGATCACTTGTGTAAGCCCAAGTCTTGTAATATATTATATTTACTACTTGTTTTTGATAGTTGTGTGAAGCATTAAGCACATAATTTGGATACCCGGAAGTTAGTAATATTCTATTTATTTAAATTTTCAAGTGTGAGGATAATATATGCATGAAAATTTCGTAAGTTATTTGCTTAGATTAGTTTTATAGGGTTGATCCACCACAAGTTAAAACTCTGTGCAATATTAATTTGACATCAAATAAATGTAAAAATGGGAAAGATGAACATCCTTAACTATTCCTTTTCTTTTAACCTAGTCCCTTTACTAAATTTTAATCAATATGGACTCGTTAATCTCTCTAACAATTTTCAAGTATTTAATTAGATTTCTTGTTTAAGTGGCTGTATCGTTTCGAAATGATCGCTACAAGTTTTGGTATCAGATCTTAGGTTTTTGGTTCTAGGACTTTTGTTGTGAATTACTTGAATGGTTTTTTTCTTTTGAAAATGTTCTATTTATAGTTAATGTTCAGTTACAAGGTTTACCATATTCCTAGTGCATTTATAGTGAACATGCATCATGTAGATTTCTCTAATGCAATGTATTTGAAGGAATTAAGTTATGACCTCTTCTTCTGACTGACCTATGAAAGCTGCTCGTGAAGGTTCGGGTACCTCTGTTTTCCAACCTCATGTACTTGAAGGGGTTTGAAAAATATCTCGAGCAGTAGGTTCCCCAAACCAGTGGGTCTTATGTGGGAACTCGTTAGGCTGTAAGAGTCGGTTCACATCCTCACATGAGTCATGGTACTCAAGCCATAAATCCTCCTTTTCAACAAATGGCTGAATTATTCCACCACATGGTTTAATCAATGCATGATCCCAACATGATTAACTTTGAGAAACTGAGGAAAATCAGTAGAGTGGAGTTTGAAAAACTGTTTGCCACGTTCCAAAATGAGTTGTGAGTGGCATCCACCCTTAACCTCCATGATAGGCGAAAAAAGGAATCCAAATTCCAACATACAAACTACAAGCATAATGCGGAAGATCAGAAACTTACTAAATATCTTTTCCAAAAACCTGAGAGTAAAGCAACTACTTCTTCAATGCTTTCCTTTCCGCAGTGCTTTGAAACTTTCAATATATAAGGTATGTATGCATAATTTGTAAGTTAACAAGCCTATGACCATACATATTATTCTACATCTAGCCTAGACCAAAAAACTCCGTAAGTAAGTCTTAATTCCTCCCATTAGCATAACTTTAATGTAATTCATATAATGCACTACACTTTATAATTATTTACCTATCACAATATGTTAAAATTAAATTTCTGATTTGATAGTAAAATATTACTTATTCAAGTTTCAAGCCACGGTAACCAGTGGCAGCAAACACATGATCAATGAAATTGATGGCTACCATTTTAATTCTAAAGTATGTAATGATTTCCAAATCATAACTCCTAATTATTGAATAATTAATATGACCACTAATTACCTAACAATTGTCCATTCCACAGCTACACAAGACAAATACACATTGCAGTAACAACATGCAACCTCAACAATATTGACTTTAACTACTTCTTATCAAACTCAAATAACATTAAAACAATAATATGATTTTCCTATTCAAATATATATATATATATATATATATATATTATATATATATATATATATTATATATATATCCACTACTCTTCTCCACTTTAACAAAAGAAACAATCTTATATGCACTGTAACTATATGCAACACAATCTGCCCATATAAAATATAATAATAATAAATTATATATCTACATAATTCATCAAATTTACATTTACATATGTGTTTTTTACCTCGACAGTTATGTCATCCCTTTACATTGTGCCGCCTTTTCGTTGTTCTCCTTTTCTGTTTTTTTTCTTCTTTGTTTAGCAAACTATTTCTTTTGCCCAAATTATTACAAATAATCAATTATAAGAAATAGTAAAAATGATCCATTTTTAATTTTAATTTTATCTTTTTTAACCACCCATTAAATAATTTATTAAAATTACCCCATTAATTTTATAATTGTAGCTACGAATAGTCCAAAACACCCATTTAAATTCTATCGAAAGCGTATTTTCTGTGATAAAAGTTCTGTACCCCAAAACAATTTAATGGGTCATTAAATTAATTTAAATTTACCCATCGTTTGTCCTCGGACGACCAAAGGAAGGTGAGGGTAAGAAAGGATAATTGTCTCAACAACTCTTTCAAAATATTAATACCCAAGGCCTCATATCAAAAGTTTCAACCTAACAAACTGAAGATCTAGACCCCTTCCAATACAATGTCTCAAATGATGACATTTCAATACTCTACTGAGAATTGTTTTTATATGTGAACTCAACTAACAACAAAATTATTTTCAATAACCACCAAAATTAATCGTATTAACATCCTCAACATGTTCTCAAGGACCTTGGCATAACTGTTTGGTGAAAACCTTTATCACCTAACCATGACAAAATCTAAAAAACTAATACTATCTATAATCAGTAGTTAACTTGATACAATCACCATGCACTAATAGTGCACACACATCATAGATCTTATAAATATTGTCTTCACACACAAATACTTTCAACAAGATAAAGTTATAACAATTTAATCTTTAGACATCAGCAAACTTATCTAACCCAAAGAAAAAAATAATAATCAAGTACCACCCATCGAGCGGTACACCCAAGCATACATAACCTCTAACAACATTGTCAAAATTCTAAATTAGTAGCTATTATAACCATACCTTAAGAATGAAAAAACTGAAACGATCCTCACATTCCATTACACATAACAAAAACATAATACCGATAATGATAAATCTTATGTCTATCGAAAAACTATAAATTTCCATGGTAGCTCTCCTACAAATTCTCATGAGCAAAGTGGTACATGTAGAACCACTAAAATACTTCAACCACTCAAATACAACATTAAATATGTCATATAAAAAATAACCAAGAGGGAATAACTCTAATAACTCCTTCCATAGTGTTTATATCAAATATTTTCATTTAACTGACTCTATATTTTTGATTTTCTAGCTAGCCACAATCACTAATTTATTCCCTATAAGAATTGAACATATACTTGATTTATCGAAACCCACATTCACTTAAATCAACACTATTAATATACTATCTATAATCAGTAGTTAACTTGATACAATCACCATGCACTAATAGTGCACACACATCATAGATCTTATAAATATTGTCTTCACACACAAATACTTTCAACAAGATAAAGTTATAACAATTTAATCTTTAGACATCAGCAAACTTATCTAACCCAAAGAAAAAAATAATAATCAAGTACCACCCATCGAGCGGTACACCCAAGCATACATAACCTCTAACAACATTGTCAAAATTCTAGATTAGTAGCTATTATAACCATACCTTAAGAATGAAAAAACTGAAACGATCCTCACATTCCATTACACATAACAAAAACATAATACCGATAATGATAAATCTTATGTCTATCGAAAAACTATAAATTTCCATGGTATCTCTCCTACAAATTCTCATGAGCAAAGTGGTACATGTAGAACCACTAAAATACTTCAACCACTCAAATACAACATTAAATATGTCATATAAAAAATAACCAAGGGGGAATAACTCTAATAACTCCTTCCATAGTGTTTATATCAAATATTTTCATTTAACTGACTCTATATTTTTGATTTTCTAGCTAGCCACAATCACTAATTTATTCCCTATAAGAATTGAACATATACTTTATTTATCGAAACCCACATTCACTTAAATCAACACTATTAATACTAAGAAAACATTATAACCACATAGATCGTCTACCTTACTCCTATGTTATATTTGGTATTAAGTGTTCTTATATAATACATGTTCAAACTCTGGCTATCTCTCTTCCTATTTAAGCATTTCATTAAAAAATATGAGTACCCAAACAAGGCCAATACCATTAATTTCGAATTTGATAGTACCTTTTTATCGAGATAAAACTATTATCACCCCAAGGTTTTATACAAGAGGTCTTATTCTTTCACTCTTTTTTTCCTTCAAATTCTTTCCATGGTTTAAAGTTTTAAATATCTCAACCCTTCAATATATAACACTCTCGCTCCTTTTTGCTGACTCACTTACCAATATTTTTCTTTGGTAAAAAAAATCCTTGACATTTTTACCTTAGCATTTAAATCAAAACATTATGTGAAGCCCTTTAGCAATCAAAAGTAATCAAATTTTCGACTAAAATTATACATATGTCCTTCCAAATGCTCCATACTAAATGTGATCAATCAATTCTTACCTTACAAATCGATACGTTGATAAACATACCACCACTAATATAAAATTATAATAAAAATCTCAAATGGTAAATTTATAACTCCATATCCTTTTCTAACAACATAGCTCATTCCTTGAATATTTCTATGAATTTATGTATCTTAACTTATCATTGATCACCTCTTCATCGATCTTATCATACCTTCACTAAAAATCCAAATGTAGTCATTAAAAAACTAAAAACCACAAGAGAACATATCATCACACTCCACCTCAATGTTTAAACATTTCTTTCTTAAGTCATATTCTATAATTTTTATCAATATTATAAACCTGTGACACTATTACAATAGCCATTGTATAATATATGACACTGAACGTCTTTGAACTCAATTCTCAACCTACTGAAGATACCTCTTTAGCCCTTGAAATCAGAAAAATATTATTTCAATCACCTCTATTTAAGGGATACACTCATCCGACATGTACGAAAGGTAGACTACCTATACACACTGTCTTTCAACCTAAGAATCTACTACCACATTCACTCTGCCAAAACAATAATCAATAGTCATTCCATCATCCTTGAGAACTCTAATGATCTCCATTATCTTAAATTAACATTCTGCTTATTAAATATAATGCTAAAAAACCTCATAATACACACTACAAATACAATGCCTCTACAATTTTAATGCAAGGACCATCCAAATGCAGCCGCATTCAGGACCTAAAAAATGATCTTGCGGACATCTGCAACCAATCTCGACCGTTCAAAACAATCACAAAATTTCAGGAATACATAGATTAAATTTTAGCGCGATCAAACGGTTGGTTAATTTAGAAATATGATCTGAAGGTTATTGGCCGGAGAAAATGTATGCAGCAAAATAAATCTTTTTCTTCTCTCTTCTGTCTTTCTCTTTTTGAAAGCTATCAAAACCTCTCTTATGTCTTAATAGATTTCAAGGAAAATACAAACGAGTAGTTCCAATTTCTCAAGACCATCCTCTATTTATACAGTTGTGCTTTTCCTTACAAAGTCAAAATCAACCACAAATAGGATTACAATTCCAAACCTTTCATAATAGAATTGGAAGCTAAATAAAGAGAATAATTTCAATCTTTTTTCAAAGAGGATTACGCGTAGTGTCCAACTCTTAAGGAAATACTACCTTCGATATAAGAATCGGTGAAACACTTTCACGACTTTCTTGACACTAAAACTGATTCTAAATTATAATTTTTGACACTAGTACAACAAACATAAATCATATAGGTCATATATCACTTTCTCTTTTTACCATCATGCTTAGCTAGATCTTTTCATCATCAAGAAGTGAACCTTTTCCTCGGTATGCCATCTTAAACTTAGGTATACCGATAAAATTTAAGGGATTAACTCAATTTTATACGCATTTTTCTTACTAAACTATTAAAATTAGTTCATCCAAGTATACTCAATAGGACTTTCCTTCCCTATAAGTTTGTCATCCTAGTATCAATTTACGTCTTGAAGCGTAAGATAAAATCGTCAGTCCTCATTCAGAACCCTCAAGATACATTTCATAACCTTAATATATCAGTATTGTACCAAAGATCCACCACTAAAATATTAGTAAAAAAAATTAATGCAATCTAAGTGCCTCTAGTAATTAACTAGTTGGTTTATCAAAGATGAAAGCAACACATCCCATTACCATAATATGTCACACCACTAATTACTTATTAGTAGTTAATATTTTGTAAAAACACTAAAAATGTATAATATAAGTAATGCTTAATATTTTTAGAATGCTTACGATTAGACCGGGTTTACACGGATTGATGCGCGTAGAACAAGACTTTAAAACCCTTGCTACGGCCAAGCCAACTAACTTGGGGAGTTACTTAAGATAGAAAAGGTTGGGTCCAGCCATGTAGGGCTGTCAAATACGAAGATTTACTCGAATGAGTCTTTACTGGAATTAAAAAGATAAAATCTTAGGCTTTAAGGGTCTAGGGGTAAAATGATCATGAGCATACTAAAGATTGTAAAGTTAATGCGGAAGATAAATCATAATTTGAACCGAAAAGATGGAGAATACCCATATAATATAACTGGGATAAATGAAATACTGATGAGATTAATAAAAAGAAGTTATTAACTCAACACTATGTTGAAACTATCTAGGTCTGAAATAAGCCTCTAAATTACTAGAAAAATTGGGATAAGCCCCGTATAAGTCTTGCAAAACATAAAGTAAAGGACTAAAAACTGAAAAAGAAACTCATGACTATTGTCCTCAGAGAATAAGGACTTACTACTGAATCTGCTGAATTGGAGATTGGGAATCGATCTAAGTGTGATCTGGATGCTGAGAACCTGAACCTAAATCACGAGAAGATATGGTGCACGTATGCATCAGTACTTGAAGGTATTGAGCATGTAATATAGAATAAAGCTGAAATAAAACATAATTGAACAAGCAGAAAGGAAGGATAATAATCTGAACATGATACACTATGAATTTCTGAATATTGAGATAACTAAATGCAATGACCAATTTTTTAACATGCTGAAATGAATACTTAATAAACTATAAATGATCATTGCAGGAAAATATGACAGATTTATGTGATCTACTAATAATGATAATAAAATCACATGAGCTAAATGTCGAGTCCATGTATACACCCCCATCGAGAGGACCCAATATACCATTACAAAGTGGTGTAAAAGGATACTCTCGTCATCACTAAGTTGATTGCCCACATAAGGGACTTACATTCTATTGGCCAGTTGTTCTAGAACTAATTAGGTACGTTGAACCCTAGTCTAACTCGGTATTATGCTACTCCCTGGATTAATGTAGTTAACTGATTATGCCTGAATTTTTCTGTAAATACTTGATAGCTAAAAAAATGAACATGCAAAATGAGAATGCAACATTAATATGATAATTATGCATTATAACTGAGGCATGTATAACCGAAAAAACTGAAATGTCTGACCAAGCGTGTGTAATTTAAAAACTAAATAAATACATTTCTACTGTTCTATTAATTCATGTGTGTAAACTTAATAATAAAATTACAATTTGATTTGGAACATTATTTAATAAATTCTTGATGTTTTATCAAAGTTCAAGAAACCCTAGGTTTATCAAGATAGAGTATCAAGAACTGACTAAAAAACTAAAAATAGGGACCCAATGGGTGAAAGGAACACACTAGTACAATTCAACCTACCCGGTGATGAGAAATACACGGAGAAATATTTAGATTTCGGGCTGGAAGGCTGGAAAGTGGATGAAATCTTTTGGTTTGAACTAGGGTTCTTGACCTTTTTCTCCGTTCTTGCTTCTAATTTTCTAAGATATGATTAATGATCTAACTTAGGTAAGTTTTAGTTATCTTTCTAAGCTTAAGATGACTAAAATCTAATGATTTAGGGTTAAAAACAACGTATCTTAGGTTTTAAACAAAGTGACAAAAGACCAAAAGACCCCTGAGGTTATTGCTATCACACCAAATGACGACCTGCATTGGCAGCCGTCGTTCCATCGACAGTCCGTTATTGGGTCAATAGGTTGGGCCTGCTCGATAGTCCTTTACTAAAAAAGGCATAACTTTTACTTGGAGGTCCGATTTTAGCAAGGTTGGTGGCTATAAAAAGCTAAATCAATTATCTATATATGGGTATATCATGGAACACCTAACTCATCTTGTGATAAGAATTATGATCAATGAAGTTGACACAATGCATTTTCCCCCTAACTTTTTGTTAATTCATCAGGACTTACGAACCGTGCTGCTGGTCAATCATGGTTCTTGTCAGAGAGTGGGTGAAGGGGGGGTGTCGATCGGTGGACACAAACTACTAACTATAGTGTAACCTACAAATTGTAAGTCTGTCTGTCATTCAACACTTAGTTAAATTTTTCTAGGCTTAGATTTTGGGTTTTCTGACTCAATCGATGGATGTGTAGATTAAGCTATGGGTCAGGCTATAGACCATTGATGGAACCATCGAATGCACTTGCACATTTTCAAAAAAGTGATTTTTGGTATTTTGGGTACGGGATGTTACAAAATTTCCCTTATATCATGGTACATTTTAGTCGAACCAGGATGAATGGACTAGCGTGACCCATGGGCTTCTTCAAAGATTCGGTCCCTCAACTCATCTATATCGGGAACATACAATATCCCTTGGTACCTCCACACTTTATTCCCAGAAGGAGAATGACTCATTTAACTTGTTGAGAACCGATTTTTTAGCTTCATTAATGGTTGATCAAGATGTTGTTTGGACTTCATGTCAACCACTAAAGATGACCGGAGTAATGATGGACCATAGCACAACCATTTGGAGAACCTTCCTATCTCACTCCAAACCTAGATAACCTATGAACTTCCTTCACTAGGTCTTTCTTGGCTTCATCAATGTGAGATACACTACGCATAGTCATATGACATAGGACATCCGCAACCACATTAGCCTTACAAGGGTAATAGAGGACACTCATATCATAATCTTTCAAAAACTCTAACCACCTTATTTGCAGGAGGTTCAACTCTTTTTGGGTAAACACATATTGGAGACTCTTATGGTCGGTAAAGACATCAACATGTACACTGTAAAAGTAATGCATCAATAGTTTCAAAGCAAACACCACGACCGCTAACTCATGGTCATGAGTGTGATAGTTACTCTCATGTACCTTAGGTTTCCCAGAAACGTAGGCTACCACCTCCCAGTTGCATAAGCACACACCGTAAACCCACACCGGATGCATCACAATATACAACAAACCCTTTTGTACCCTTTGGTAAGGTCAATACCGGAGCAGAAGTAAGCCTTTCTTTCAAAACTTGGAAACTTTTCTCACATTCCTCTTACCACTCAAATTTCTTACACTTTTGGGTCAAAGTAGTCAAGGGAGCTGCAATGGACGCAAAACCATCCACGAACCTCCGATAATAACCCTCTAAACCCAAGAAACTCCTAATGTCGGTTTGAGTCAATAGACTAGGCCAATTGTTCACCGCCTCCATTTTCGTTGGGTCTACGTCAACTCCTTCGCTAGAGATGATATACCCTAGATATGCCACCTACCTCAACAAAAACTCAGACTTGCTATATTTTTCAAACAATTGATGTTCCTTAAGGGTTTTCAATAATACACTCAAATGACCCATATGGTCACTCTTATTCTTCGAATATACCAAGATACCGTCAATAAAGACAATGACAAATGGGTATAGGTAACTTTGAAACACCATGTTCATTAGGTCTATAAATGCCGCCGAAGCATTAGTGATACCGAAGGACATTACCAAGAACTCATAGTGCCCATAATTAGTTTGAAATGCTATCTTTGGTACATCCTCAATTCTGACCCTATGTTGGTGATACCCCGACCTCAAGTAAAATTTTGAAAAGTAGATCGCCCCTTGGAGTCGATCAAATAAGTTGTCTATCTGACAGTTAGGATACTTATTCAAAATAGTTACCTTGTTGACTTTGTAGTAATCAATGCACATTCTCAAGGATCTATCCTTCCTCTTTACAAACAATATCGGATCACCCCAACCCTTGTCTAGTAAATCCTTGAGTTG